>JAVJAQ010002168.1:0-28267 GCA_032362365.1 Zygogramma bicolorata | reverse complement strand
TATAAAGGAGGAATAGTCGCTGACTAGTTAAGAGTATAACTATATAGTAGGGTCTGCAGCGTTGTAAAAGAAGACTCTTTAAAGTTTTTCCAAGCTTTCGGAATGTTATTTATTCCATCATCAGGGACTACAATATAAAATGTTATATAAAATGTAAAATTCAGAAATATAAGTACTTACATCTTTGTTGAGGATGTTTACATATATGTTATGTTTGCGAAATAAATTTCTTATTATCGTTTTGAATACAACAGGAAGACAATTTTAATTTTAAGAACCACAACTGATCGAAAAAACAGATTGTGTACATAGATTCATGGAAACATAATTCATTTTTTTATTTCAAAATTTGAAATTTCAATTTGACAATTTTGATGTTCAGAAAGACACTATTCATATGACGTTTGACATTATTATTATGTGGTAAAGTTCTAATCAATGAATCGAACGGAAACCGTTGAGTCGGTCTCATCCATTCCTTAAGATTCTCAAGGAATAAGATGCCCCGACCCAAAAGTCCCACCCGAAACGTGAAAGAACTTTGGTTAGTTTGATAACTGTGTTTGGTTATTCTGTATATTTGATTTTATGTCAAGTGAAAGCAAAAAGGAATATATTTCGCTCAAATGGTTAATATCCGTTTTTTTATTTATGGAATCAGTTTCTTGTGATATGAAAGACATTTCTAAGAAATTTCTTTTTGAAAGATGTGGTTCTATTGCCATTATTTTTGTTGAATGATAGTCCATTCGATGATCCAGATTATTAACATGATGAGCTAAAGCACATCTTTCAGGATGTAGTCTACTATCACTTTTATGAGAAATAATTCTATCTTTCATTAATCTTTTTGTTTGCCCAATATATTTCTTATTGCAATCTTGACAAGGGATACTATAAACCACATTAGAAAGTGAGGAAATAGGAATTTTGTCTTTTACTTTTGAATAGATACGTTTCATTGGATTCACTGTTTTATTAGCAATTTTAATGTTGTCAATAGACTGAAAAATTCTGGTGAGTTTAGGTGTTATCTCTTTAATATATGGTAATGATGCATAGAAATTTGGAATTTGATTTATAACAGCAATCTCATTACTATTAGTGATATCATTTTGTATTCTATTGTTATCAATTTCAGTTAGAGATGTAGTACTAAACAAAATTTTCTTTACTAATGTTGGTGGATAGGAATTTTTTATAAAAAGGTTCTGTAAAATTTTTAAATTTTTGTTGTGGAAAGATATGTCTGAAATTTTGAGTACTCTGTCTTTCATTTGTTTCAATAAATTCACTTTCATTGAAAATTTGTGATAGGAGAAAAAATTCAAATACCTACCTGAACTACATGGTTTTCTATACCAATCAATCAATACTGTGTTATCGATTGTTCTTATAAGTTTTGTATCAAGGAAAGGTACTGAAAAATCTCTATCTTCTACTTCAATGGTGAATTGTATGAATGGGTCGTAACTGTTAAAAGTATCCAAAATTTCAGTTATACCATATTCAGGTAAAGATAATATAATATCATCTACATATTTTTTTATGAAAAATATGTTAAAAGAAAGAACAGGAATAATTGTGTCTAGTAATTCATCCATAACATAAGTTGCTAAAATAGGTGAAATGGAAGATCCCATTGGAGTTCCAAAAGTTTGTCTGTAAAATTTTTTTTCAAAAGAAAAATAATTATTATCGAAGAGGAATCTTATTAAATTCATAAAATGATCTTTTTTGATAGTGCAGTGATTGCTGATACGATACCAATTTTTATCAATTGCTCTTAGGCAAATATCTAGATAGACGTTACTAAAAAGTGAGACAACATCCAAACTAGCCAGGACATAATTATCTGGTAATTTAATTTTGTTAAATTTTTCTGAAAATTCAAAGGAATCTTTGATTGAATATATGTTATCTGAATCATAAGCATTAGACAAAATTTTTGTTAAAAAAGAAGCTATTTTTTCTGTTGGAGAACCAATGCAAGCTATAATTGGCCTCATCGATAAATTAGGTTTATGAATTTTTGGTAAGGAGTAAAATTTTGGAGAAATGCCATTATAAACAGTGAGTTCTTTCTTAACATTGTCATCAAGTTGGTGAGTTTCATTGAGAGATTTGATCAAATTATTGCATTTTCTTTGTATTTGAAAAGTTGGATCATTATTCAGTTGAATATATGAAGTACTGTTATTTTTTTTTTTTTTTTGTTGAGGCATCGACTGCTAGGGTCATTAGCCTTCATTTCGTAAGGTATGTGCGTTTTTCAATCATTTTCATAATTGTTTGTAGATTCCAGCCTCTTTGAGAAATAGAAGTGTTCGGGATACAGTATTGATGTCATTTTCCAGGCATTCTTGTAGGGTGTTTGTTATTCCAATTCTTTGTTTGATTGCTTGATGTTCTGGGCATTGTGTGAGTATGTGTTTGACAGTTAGTCTTCTGTTACAGTGTTGGCATCTAGGTTGTTGATCTCCTGTCAGCATAAAAAGGTTGGTCAAATTAGTATGTCCTATCCGTGCTCTGGTAATGACAACTTGGTCTCATCTGCATGCATATGGTAGCGGTTTATATGGCTGAACTTTCTGCTTTATCTCTTTCAGTTTCGATTCAGTTCTGTCCCATTCTATTTGCCATCGTTTTACGATAGTGTGTTCTGGATAGGTTCTCATATCATCAACCCTGATACATATGTCTCCGGCAACAGGCTCTTGAGCAGCCTCTTTGGCAGCACTGTCAACAAGTTCATTAGCAGCTATTCCATAGTGACTAGGAATCCATAGAAAAGTTATCGATTTTTTCAGAGTTCTCAGCCAATGTATACGGGTAAGTATTGCTTGTACCAGTGGATCTCCACTGAACGGGTTCTGTAGTGCTTGCACAGAGCTTAGAGAGTCTCTACAAATAACAAATTTCTCACATGTGTGCTGAATTCAATAAATCCCGTACTTTGTAGAATAGCGTAGGGTTCTGTTGTATAAACACTGGCTCCACGTGGTAATGTCCATGAATGGCAGATTCCCAAACTTGCTATGGCGCACCCAGCTCCGTTGTCGGACTTGGATCCGTCTGTATAGATGACGTGGCAGTCAGAGTAGCTATTAATGATTCTGTGGAATTCCATGAGAATGATAGTTTTGTTGTATTCACCTTTTTTATATCTCTTGAGGTCGAGACATATATCAAGGGCGGCCATATCCCTGGGAGGCACCTCGGAAGGACCCAAGGAATAACTTCTTGGAAAGGAATATTTCTTATTAATGAACTGTACAAGTCTGATTCCAACAGGACGAGTGATTGTTGGCCGACGTTCATACTGATCATACTCTTCCGTGATTTCCGTGATTATTTGTATGTAATTGGAGTGGGTTGGGAGTGCACATAATTTGGAGCCATAGTTCGTGAGTAGTTGCAGTCTTCTATATCTTAATGGGGGTATTCCTGCTTCACAACAGAGTGACAGATATAGGCTCGTGCGAAATGCCACTTATGCGATCCTCAGAGCCTGACACTGGATGCTATCCAATTTTTTCAATCTTGATTCACGTACTGACCCATATATGAAGCAGCCGTAGTGAATCTTGGATAATATAAATGATTTATATAACCTCAGAAGTATTTCTCTGTCACATCCCCAATTAATGCTTGCCAATGCTTTCAGTGGGTTAAGAGCTCTCTTGCATCTCACTATCAGATCGTTTATTTGTAAGTCCCAATTCAATTTTCTATCAAATATCATTCCCAGAAATTTTACAGAATCGCTGCATACTAGTTCATGTTCGGACAGTTTTAGTTTTGGAACATCATTTTTGTGAGAGTTTGAATTTATTATTGTATCAAATTTCTGAATAGATATTTGAATAATTTCAAATCAAAAACAAAAAAAACCATCCAAAATTCACTTAATTCACAAACTTGTGATCATCACAACCATGTAATTCTGGAGGTATCTACAGATCATATGTTGCAAATTGATCCCAACAAGTCAATTGCTATGATATTCGGAAACGAAATGATCTGTGAAGAAGTAAAAAGTTACGATTTGAGAATTGGATATTCCAAAATAAATTTCAGACCTCACGCGAAAAATTTAGGGCTTATCATAGACATCAAGCTCAGATTCACTGAACATGTAACTTATAAACTCAAAACTGCTTATGCATCTCTGAAATTGATATACCCTCAAAGATAATTCTTAAATACAGAGGTCAAAAAACTATTATGCGATTCACTAGTCTTGTCACACTCCAATCACTGCGATGTGGTCTACCACAATTGTTTAGATAGTAACGATAAAAGTCGCATACAGAAATTACAAAATTCCTGCATGAGACTGATTTTTGGTATAAGAAGTAGATACAGAATTTCTCACAAACTAAGAGATTTGAATTGGCTCAATATGATCAACCGCAGACGTTTACACATAGCCTGCACTTTTTTCAAAATAATCAAGTGTAAAAACCCTCCTTACTTACATGATGATCTAACTTATAGAACGGACATAGACAACTTGAATCTGCGAAGAAAATTGGTCTTGAGTATTCCTGCTCACAAAAAAGAATTGTATAAGCGCTCATTCTCCTACAATATATCTGATACAATCAATTATATAAACAGCTGGGACCCCACCTGTTTTGACCTCATGATGAATACCTTCAAAAAAAGATTTAAAAAACACTTATTTTCACTCAGCATGTTTAAAGTGACTTGGATAGAGCATCTGCATCGAGAGTCTGATTTTACTATTGATTGTTAAAAATATTTTTCGTTTTCTTCCCACTCCACCACTCGCACTCTCATGACCTTCCTCACCTTTCTTCCTGTCGATATATCTCTCTCTTTCTCTCCCTTTCTTCCACTTATTTCACTGGACTCATTTTCCTTAGCCCTATAACTTGTATTTTCTCAACTTGAGGCCTTGGTGGAAGATCAGAAGCGAGGTAACTCAGCAATCTGAACCAAGGCCAATTGCTCACCATGGAATGCCAGAGTACCCGTTTTCCTTGTGACAAAATGTAACAAAACATGGTGTGCAATAAACGTATTATTATCATTATTTTGATGTTCTTTATTGTTGGTATGCCTTGTCTAATTTGATGAATTCTTAGTTTTTTTAATAATCCCTAATGAATGTACCATGAAGTAGGTAGTGATATAAATTAAAAATTTCTCAATGTGAATTATCTAGTTTCTTCGTTAGCATGTTTTCTGTTTGTACTCTGAAAAGTAATTGGGTAGCTTGAAAACTTATGTTCAGAAAATTACCTAATTGCTTCATATTTCTACAGAAAGATGTATTCTCAGATCTAAAATTACGATATTTTAATCGTTCCTATGTTGTAATTATTCAGCATTGATTGATGTTTGAATTTGTATCATATTTTTTCGTTCTATAGTTTTGCTTATGTTAACAAAACTTATTTTCACTTTAGAATATATCAGAAACAGGTATGTTTATTTTTGTTCAACAATATACATATATTGTATTATTAATTATATGATTTCCAATGTAATGTAATATAATGAAATGAAAAATTGAATGAAACTCTCAAGAATTCATTTTATAAACTTATTTAATTACGTACATCAACTGCAATCCTGCAAATTAGTTTCTGACTATTCTCAAGGTGGATTTGAGCAACACTTATTTTCACTTCAGCTTCAACTTTACTATGAAGGATGAACCTCCCATGTACAATAAAACATTTTATGCACTGACATTCTTACTTCCACTTCAAATCCAGATAATCCAATCCTCAAAATGAAAGTGTAATTTGCTTTTGCACATATGCTAATTTCAGAACGAATGAGAATAGAACTAGGACTCTATGACATACAAATGGAAAAACTTAGTTTTGAAATATATCTTAGCTTTTATACAATTACTGCCACATAAATCTACCTTAACTTTTAATACAGAATGAAAAAATGGAATGTTGCGAGTATGTTTCTCCCTCCAACCACTCGCGTTCAATGTTTTTCTTCAAAGAACAGTACAGATTCGTGAAACTCAGTTTCGTAATCAAATTTCGAAAAAAAATTATAATTAGGTAAACGATGGTTTTTAACAATACATTAACTCAAAGGAAAAGTGTTTTCTTGAATTTACCATTGATTACTATATATTTTTTCTATTAGCGTACGGAAAAGTCCCATTTTCGCACTTAGTGTTGAAAGAGTCACTTTTCCGTACTAGTGCGGAAAAGTACTGCATGCTCCAAACGCGATGGCGAGCCCGCTTCTATTTGCACTATCATTTTCAATGTAATAATAATATCCTTTATTTCCATAGACTTGAGAATACAAGCATCGGATCCGTCAAATGATAGTGTATATACAAACATCACAAAATTACTGAAAATATCACAGAATAATAAAAAAACAATCTTGAATAGATACACTCCTGAGATACGAGTATCACATTTTATATGCTAAGTACTCAGACAGAGAGTAGAATGACTCGCGAAGAAGTAGTTCCTTCACTTTGGCTTCGAATGTTTTAATATTCTCAATCGATTTGATATAGTTAGGTAACTTGTTATAAAGCTTGATTAGCATGACAACTGGACTATTCTCAACCAAGGACAATCTGTGCTGAGGTATTTGAAAATTGTTGTTACTTCTTAGGTGGTACTCGTGCTGGAGTCGCTCCCTATTATTTGTGTAATATGTTGCATTTGTTTTAATGAATTTCACACAGTTCAAAATGTAAATAGAGGAGAAGGTTGAAATACTTAATTCAGAAAAGAGTGTTCTACAAGAGGAAATGCGTGGATTGAATAGCATCGTTCTAATTATCCGTTTTTGTTGGATAAGAATATCTCGTGCTTCCGAACAGTTTCCCCAGCAGACGACGCTATAGCTCAGACATAAGTGAATATATATCCGAAATAATATAATCGTAACAAATCGATTTTGACTTTAGATCGGAGCTGCCGCAGAACAAAACAATGTTTTGAGAGTTTCCTGAGAACATGACTAGCGTGTACTGACCAGGAGAGTTGGGAATCTAGGAAAACTCCAAGAAACTTCACAAATTGCTTTTGCTCGATACTTTTGTTATGAAATTTTACTAGGAGACTTTTATTCAATTCGCGAGTCGAAAAAATGATCAATTCTGTTTTGGTTTCATTCAACACCAAACCATTAAGCGAACAATAATTTTGCATTTTCTGAACCGAAGTAGATGCAGCAGCACTCAGATCATCGAAATTGTCAGATGAAGATGCTACAACCGTATCATCCGCAAACAGAGACAAATAGTGACCTCCAAACGATCCAATTATGTCATTAATGAAGAATATAAAAAGGAGTGGCCCAAGTAAGCTACCTTGGGGCACACCCCTCTCTACTATGGAGGAGGAAGATTCGTACACCGAATTATCACATGCAATTTGGAATATTTGTGTCCGTCCATTAAGGAAGGAGTCTAGCCATTGTAGAGCATTCCCACGAATCCCGAAATTATTGAGTTTTTGTAGTAACAAGCCTATGTGAATTATATCGAATGCCCGTTTCAAATCAAACAGTACACATGCAGTAGTTCTGTTTTGATCGAGATTGTTAACAATACACTTGTACAACTGAATGATAGCGCTCTGGGTTGAGAGCCCCTTCCTGAAGCCAAACTGATTACAAATGAAAAAACTCTTTTTGTCCAAGTACTTTGATAATTGTGAATAGTAGGCTTTTTCAAAAATTTTCGAAAAAACCGAGAGAAGTGCTATTCCTCTATAATTGGATAGTTCAGTGGTATCACCTTTTTTATGGATAGGTCTGATGACAGCTTGTTTCAACAGTGTGGGAAAGCATCCGCTGATAAACGATTCGTTCAAAAGATGACTCGTTGGAGTAATTAGATATTCAGTTACATGTCTGAGGAGCGAGCATGGAACATAATCGAAGCCATGTGAGTTTTTGGTGGAGACTGATAGAATAATCTCACATACATCTGAAGGAGTACACGGGGCTAAAAACATAGAGTCAACTGAGGACTGTTTACTCTCGGAATCAATACTGACATCCTGAGAAATGTTGTTTACAGATTGAATAAAAAAGTTATTGAAATATTGGGCTGCCGTTCTCAGGTCCTTTATATGTTTTCCGTTTTCATCAATGAAATAATCTGGGTATTTTTGCGAGTTCTTGTTGGTCTCATTTTTAATGATTTTCCAGGCCGTTTTCGACATGTTGTCTGACTCAAGTAATTCATTCTCGTAATATATTTTTTTGGCAGTTTTCATACTCATTTCGTGTAGCTTTTTCAAAATACGATATTGATTTTCTAGTACCGGGTCATTGAGATCTTTGAAAAGTTTATATAAATCTCTCAAATACTCGCTATTGGATTTTATTTCTGGTGTCATCCACGAATTTCTCTTGGAAAATTTTTTTGGTTTGACCAATTCTAAAGGAAAACAGCCTATCAAAATGTCAGTAAAAATTTTATGGAAGCTATTGAATTTCATGTCGAGGGTTTCACGTAAATGACAGACCAATTGACTTTAGACATTTCTTCCTTGAATTTTGCCTTATTACACTCTTTTCGAAAGAATCTTTTATGAAGTGTTTTTATCGAAACCGTACTAGTCAATGATATAGACACAGCTTGCATATAATGATCAGAAAGATCAGCACAGATCACCCTTGACTTCTGTGAATCTGAATTGAAATTACTAAAAATATTGTCAATGACAGTTTTGCTGTTTTTATGAATACGCGTAGGATCATCAATTGTTTTATTCATGCCATATGAAAGAAACATATTCTCAATGTCTTGAGCACTTTTACAATCTTTATTATTGAAATCACAGTTGAAGTCACCAGAGAATATAGCATGACAATTATTTTGTATTAATTTATCACATAAAAAATTCAAATAATCCAAGAAAATAGACATTGTTCCAGTAGGGGAACGATAAATGCAGCAAACTAGTATATTCAAGTTCTCGGTCAATATTTCACATAGAGAATATTCGAAGTGCTTATCAATTCTCGAGCAACTAATTTTTTTTGCGACATATTTTACATCTGATCTAACAAAAATTGCAACTCCGCCGCCTTTGCATGTAGAGTGGCAGAAGTAGTCAGCAAGATTATACGATTCCAGATTTAGGCTATCCATTTCATCGGAAGAGCACCAAGTTTCGGAAATACATATAACTTCTGGAAATTTGATGGAACTGAGAAGAATTTCTAGGCTCTCGATTTTATTTCTGAGACTTCTAATATTGAGGTGGCATACTGTAAGGTCACTAAGGGATGTTGATGTTTCAGAAGTTTCATCAGGTATTTTTAAGTTGACCGGGTGACTGGTATGCGCGGTGGAAAATTTGGCTGATCATGCTCATCACTCCTATTTTCTTTCGGGAACGTATATAAATTGATGCATGCTCCACTAGGCCAGATAGTTGGATTGTATACGTCTCTAACAAAGTTCAGAGGGAATGAAACAATGCAGGATAAGCTCCTGTCAGTTTTGTTCAATTCTTTGCAATTGAATTTGATATCTGGAGCCGACTTCTTGAGACTCTCACATAAGTCGTTTGCTGTTGTAGAAGGGTCAAGCCTATAAACATGGAGATATCCTAACTTTTGGACGGTTTTCACTTCAGAATTCACATTCGACCCAATAATTGTCTTTCTGAATACCCGCCGCTGCCGATCTGATTGACGGTTACCTGTACGCATCTGCGCGAATTTAGAATAGTGACGCTTGTCGGTACTGCTCCGTTCATTCGTGTTCCCAGGCGCCCTGGGCACGGAGGCTAGGGCCATATTTACACCTCGTTCGACTTGCGACAGAGTGATTGTACCACTGGTTTCGGATGTGGTGTTTTCTGTAATCGCTGGTGGTTTTGGCTGAAGGGGACTTGATTTGCAGTGTTCAACATTGGTACCACCGTTAACAGATGGCGGTACATTTACTTTATTGTTTACAAACCTTTCCATTTCATTTTTGAGTAATGAAATTATCATTTCTTGATCTTTTAGTCGCTTTTCCATATGGTCAATAGTTCTGTTGTTACTTTTTATTTCCTTTTTTAGTGAAATACATTGAAATTTGTGAATTGTGCATTTGGACTTACTGCAATCAGGCATGGATTCCATAGTATCTACAAACTCGTCATCACTGAGTTCACTGTTATTACCTTCACTACTTTCTTCCACAGAAAATAATTTTCCGAAGAAAACACTTAGAACACTATTACTTATAATTTGGTCATTCATTTTTTGGTAAACAAGGGTGTGAATTATGTCTTTTTTATTGATTTTGTTGAGCTCACTCGAAAGCAATTCTTCACTTGTCGCCATCTTGATATTATCTATGTGATCCAATCAATGTGAGACTGGCTGGCAAGGGGCTAATCGTAATCCAATTGTAATTAAGTTGGGAGAGTCTATACCTGCGCGATCGCTCGTCATCACCCGTGATGTGTATTGATGTGTGATGTGTATCTGTTAAGTTTTTGGGGAGTATACTGACATTCGAATGTTTATTATATAGTTGTATGGTTGTAGTTTATAGAATGAGTAATGAATAAATTTATCAGAATTCTGCTTTAATTTTTAATAAAAAGAAAGGCGTGTTTCAATAATTCTTTAATGGCTCTGGTATAAGCCTCATCAAATAATAATAAACTTCTGACATTTTTCATTTGTACTTTGAATTCGGTAGCAACAATAGTATTTTATATTATTCCTATGATCACCTATTTTATTGAACAATTCTTGAACATCAGATCGTGTATATTGAGTTGCCTGACTAATCTTACATTTCGTTTGAGACAGTCTGTATTGATATTGTTTCTATAAAAAGTGCACATGAATGTACATAACTTTCATGTTGAAATAACGATAAGTAGCGTTTATTTGGAAAAAATTACAATAAGTTAGTACTTGTTATAGATACAACTTGTGCTGAAACCATGTTTTCATTTCACAACAATGCAAAAATGCAACTGTAATCATGTTTTGTTTACTACATGTTTGATATTTGGCTATGCAATCCGTTTCTCAAAAATGTGTATAAAAGCTTGCATACCCTATGGGAATGAACTCCACTATTGCAGCGGTATATATTTGCTTTTTAGTGTCGAATGCTCGTTCGACGTTTTTGTGATTAACACTCCATATTTTTCAATTATTTTTTTTATCACAGCTCTGAAGAATTTTGGTATTTCTGTAAAGTTAATGTCGTTTGAGGAGTGAACTATCTGTCTTTGTCGAATATAAAATTGGCATTCGGTCATTCCTTCAGATAATGAATAGAACATGAGAATTTCGAATCTGTTTATTAACAAAATAATTCTTTCAGACACGATTTCAAACGTTCCGAAAATTTTATTGTAGGTACCTTTCTCAAATAAATCTCATTCTGGGCGTGTTTTTTTTATTTCGGAAAATCGAACAGCTTAACCCAGAAGCAGCCGATCTGCTCCAAACTTTCAGTTCAGTTTTTGTGTGAATTATATCAATCAGGAAGAGCAATTAGTAATTACATCTGTGAATCTTCAGAATTCAACGGTTTGACGGCTCATTGAAAACCGTGCGGAAAGTACAGAGAACCAATAAGCAGTAGAAAATTTATGAATCACCACTCTTATTATAAGCAATCCGTTAAAATAAATTCAGTCAAACAAATAAAACATCGTATTCTAAATTTTTCCTGAGACATACAAACTCTCGAAAATCAAAAATGAATTCTAAATCACACTCTCTTTTTTGGTGTCTGCTATATTCTTTGAACGTTACAGAATCTCGTGTAGATGTAAACATCAAATAATTGTAAAGTGTTATTGGATATTCCAATGGTAATTTGCGAAAAAAGTTGAGTACGCTGTGTTTCAACTTCAGATTTGCAAACAGTGAACCGAAATTAATAGCGCACATTATTATCAGGAGTTGAAATCACGGGCTGGATTCTTCAAATTCTCGCAGTTTTGCAGAGCAGTTTATATCAAGTTTACAAGCGGCGTGCAGTGTATTTCTCATGAAAACGTTAGGGGGCGTGGCTTATCAACTCCAGGAGTGAAACTGCAGGATGCGCACTCGTCTAAAAAAAAAACGAAACTGTGGGGCACGAACATCAAAGGGACCGACCGAATCTGAAACTACTGGTTCTCCTTTACTGTGATTGAGATTTATGGATAATAATTATTAATTTGAAAATGAATTTCAAAAAAGTTTTTTTTTGCATTTTTCAAATAATTTCCAACTAATAAACTGAGATTATGGAAAAATATTTGAATAAGAGTGTGAAAATGGTATGAAAAAACAGCTAGATAGCTGATCCATCCATATTTTCATATCATTTCAATACTGCCTATCTACAAATGATATTTTTACTATCTGGGACCATATCAGCTTTGTATTCAAAAATAAAAAAGGAAATTCGAAATGATTACCTGACTCCCTTACAGATTTTCGTTTTATTTCTGCTCTTATCCAAGCTTGGATCTCACTTATTGATTTGTCAAGATCACATTCATGGAGTCTCAGTTCTTCTCGGATCTTTGCCAAAGGAGGAATTCGCTTTTCATCAGTGAAATTTTTTAAAATTTCGCTGACCCGTTTTTTTTGAAGAGGTGTCCATGTCTGACTTCCTGTATCTGGAGTTTTTTTAAGGAAAATACAATATACCTTTTTCTTTGTTAAAGAGATGTCAAGAGGAAAAGTTACTCTCCTTGTGCTCCTCAGATGGTTCGAAAAATGTTTTGGGGGATTATCTTCTTGTGGTAAAATATTTTCCTCATTTTATTGTTCAGAAATGGTGTCCTCATCATTATCCAAAATATCATCTTGATTGAGCCAAGTAGCACTTGCTGGCAATTCATCCACAGATTTATTTGAGACATTCATTTCAGTTCTAACGTTCAATCCTTTCGGATTGACACCAGATGCATGATACAAGATTCGTCCCACAACAGTGACATCAGTTGCTCTCCTGTTCTGATGAACATCAAAATGTACATCCTCTTTATGAGACATAAATGCGGAAAGGTGTTTTTGAGTATCCCTGGGAAGTTGAGCGGTGCAGGTTGTCGGATGTTTTCTCAATTTGGTTGATTTTAACCTTGATATATCAAGATGATGTTTAAGGCAAATATCTTTCAATGCTAAATCAGCTCTGATAATGGGAGACCTTTTGCCTTTTGGATGAGCAAATATATATCAGTTTTTTGGGTCACTCATGAAATTTTTTCTTGAAGAAGGTAATAATTTTATGGCTTCTATATAATCTTCTCCGATTAAAATTGCTTCATTTTCATTTAACTCATGTCGACTTCAGAGTCTTAGTAAAATAGCACGATCTTGTTCTGGAACAGAGCAAAAGTCTTCTCCGTTAATTTTTTTCTCTGGTTGCTCTGGTTATAGGAATATTTTGTTGCTTCCTCATATAAGTTTCAATACACCTTTTTGCAAGTTCTCTATTCTCACCATCTAGAGCAGCACAAGTATTCGCCTCTTTGAATATAGTAGGTCATCAAACCCTTTAATATTACCGTCAAGTTTTTAAGCTTCAGTGAATATGTCTGCTAAAAGTCTCAAACTAGAGCTGATATGTTTATAATTTTGAGAACTACTGGAGCTGTGAAAGTATTTGGTACATAAGGCATTCCCAAAGGCTATGAGAACAGCATCATAGAAAATAACATCTTTCTAATTTTTTTTCGTGAAATGTGGAAGAATACGCTCTTTCAATGTATCAGATGCTTTATAAGGAGTTCTTGAAGATGACACTCTCGCAATACCAACCAAATTTTTTCTTTTTTCGTGGTCTAATCGTCTGCATTGACCATCCTTATTCCTATGATTTCTGAAATTTTTATTGGATTAATATCCTTTGCAGGCTCCACAATCTATATAATCTCCTTCTTCGATTTTTTCTTTGGCATAATTTTTCCTCACAACAATAATATTCTCTGGATTTTTCATTTTATTATATTGTTCATCGCCATATTTCCTGATCTTAGCAAAGGCATTATGATAGTTATAAAAATATTTCACATAAATAATTGCTTCAATATTCAATGAATGATTTTATGAAGATAGACTTACAGAAAATTTAACATTAACAGTTTAACTCGATTTCACTGAAACTACCTACACTGTGAGTTTCGGCTGGCAACTGTCAGAAAACAACTACTCCCGTGGCTAATACCACGAAGAGCAGTGCAGGTCTCTTCACTGAAGAAAATCCTGCATTTGCTTTTGGTGATACACATGAACGAATTGATTTTCAATTATGGGGACAGGCACACCTGTAGACCGGTTTCGGACTATTTGGCCACTCGTCAGCACAGGGAAGTGCCATAATCGACATGAAGGTCGATGACTTCTCACAACTGAAAACCAGAATTCTTCAGATGTATAAAGCTCCGACCAAAGCTGATAGGAACAACACAAAGTCACTCCATCTATCCATGATCGAGGCAACTCAAAAGCAAACCGACTATGTCGAATGTTTTTACATTTCCTTCGAATGGGGAAATGGGCAATTCGGTTGTAGAAGTAAAAGCTGTTGACAGAAGAAATGCCCGCCGCAGGCGAATATTTATTTAGTGATCTATTACTATTTATCGAAAATCTAATACGTTGAATGACGCCAACCATCAAGTGCGCAACCAAAAATAGATGCATATGGTCAATTGATCACGGAGTTACTCGACGGCACAAAATGAAAAAGAAGAGCTGTTACGTACGTTCGCAAAATGTGACATTTCTTTTTTCATAAACATCATTCTACATTTTGCGGACCTATGCAACAGCTATGTATATTTTCCATTCTGTACCGTCAAATAACGACGTACCTTCGTGATGAAATAAATTTGATCCCTTTGCTGTTTCCCATCCGCCATATAATAAGTCAGCTGATAATTCAAATTCACAGGTTTTCACCAGAAGTTTATTCCTCGTAAATCTAATCTTTTTTTCATTCGGACCAAAATTCGCATAAATTACATTACTTCGGTGATTTCAATTCCTCTATGTCAGGGAGTTGTCTCCATTCAGAATTTAATTCCTCAGGATTATTGACAAGAATGGGAAAATGTTTTGAAATGCTCACAATTGACGTAACTTTTCCTGGTAGAACAACAGTAGGGTCAAGATTCTGTAGGAATATTAGCACAGGATCATTAAAAGAACATCTTGCCTTTATTTGTGAACATAATACCTTGTAGAAATCTGAGCACCTTCTGAATGATTAGTTCACATTTTGCACCAATATAAATTTCATTGATGTATTTGTATGTTCATTTCCAAGCTTTTTGTCTTCAAAAATCTCATGTTTAATAAAATTTTCAGTATTCAGAATAACATTGTTTGTATAATGATGTATACCGATATTTACTATTTAAAGAAAAAAAATACGTGTGAAGATTATAATAATGACAATAACCCAGATGTGATCATTGAAGAATTCTCTGGAGTCGTAGTAAACATTGGTTCGAAAAAAATGTTTGACCTTACTTTTAAAAATATCCAGAGAAATTGTTTCTGTAATTGGAGATGGTAGGTGGTTGAATGTTCTCATTGCCATATAGAGAGGACTTTTTTTACTCTATAATTGAATTTAGGTAGTATATACTTGTTTTTGTTACGTGCGTCATCGTTTTGTATATCAGTGAATTGTTCAACTTCACGTTTCTTTTTGAATGCTAAAAAGGAGAGACGATACAGATTTGTAATAGTCAGTACTTTCGGTCTTTCAAAATGACTCTTACAGGATTCGGTTCGTTTTAACCCAACAATGGCTCTGAGAGCTTTTTTTTGTATTATGAATGTGGTATTGATATCTGATGAATGTCGCCAAAACTTTTTACCATATTGGACTGAGCTATAGAAATAAGCGTAATATACTGTTATTGCTGTTTCTATACCTACATTTTTTCTGATGGTGGATATTGCGAATGTAGCCTTGCAGAGTTTTTTATTCAGGTCATGGATATGTTCTTTCCAACCTAATTTTTCGTCAATGTGAATTCCAAACAATTTTACGTTTGATGTCCCCTTTATTTCCCCATAGGTAATCTCGATATTGATTTGGATCAATTCAATATTTGGATGGAAGGTTATACAGTGGGTTTCATCTGTATTAACACACAACTCATTCGCAAAAAACCTGTTCATCATTTCCGTGAGTTGTTGAGATGATACACCGAAAAATCTTCAAGGTTATTGCTCGAGTCTCGTCAGCAAATAAGCAGAATTCCACGGGCGGAAAATTCGCGACTAAGTCATTGATGTCTATCAAGAATAGTATAGGACCCAGAATAGATCCCTGGGGAAGACCATATTGAAATTTTCCGTTATTAGAGTGATTTTCTTTTAGTAGTGAATTACAGTTATGTATTATTCGGACAATGATTTTGCGCTCTGACAAATATGATTCGAACCACTTATACGCAATCCCTCCTATACCGTAGAGTTCCAATTTCTGTAGTAGGATAGAATGATCGATACAGTCAAACGCTTTAGATAGATCGCAAAACGTGACTAGTAAAATTTTTCCTGTACCCATATTTACCCATATTGCGAATTCGCGAGAATGTTGTGTTTATCCACGAAGCTGATTGTTCGTTCTTTCACAGCACTTTCAAGAATTTTAGAAGGCGACGGCAGCAGTGATATGGGACGGTAGTTTGTTGGTTGTTCTTTATCACCATTTTTGAAAAATGGCTTGATAATGGTTTTTTGAAAATATTTGGGAACACACCAGATGGTAAAGATAAGTTTACAAGGTATGCCAATGGTCTTTTGAGGATATCAGCATTTTTTTTTATAATTGTGATCGGTCTTTCATCATGGCCAGTAGACTTTTTTCTTTAGTTATTTCTAGGTCGGATTCAGTTATTGGTTTGAAGAAGGGGGAAACTGGGTGGAAAATTTCCACATTTTTCAGATAGTTGCTGTGGCATTCATTACTATTGGATTTCATATTTATTTTGCTTGCAATATTCAGGAAAATATCAAGGAATGAATGAGCGACATCTTCTGGGTCATCTATAATTTAATTATTCACTTTCAGTTTGATGTTATCAGGTATATTGAATGATTTTTTATTCATATTTGCATTGATTATATCCCAAGTTGTTTTGATTTTACATTCAGACTCATTGACGATTTCAATAATCTGTTGTTGTTTCGCCTGATTAATAATTTTTTTTGAGCAAGTTGCACCAAATTTCCACATATTTCAAAAAAGTTTTTTCATTTGTGGATCTTTTCAGGTAAAGAAGACAACGCTTATTTTCACAAGATGTTCTGATTCCTTTCGTTAACCATCCAAGATTATTAGGTTTGTATCTGAGTTTGAGTAGATGACCAATGGCGATTTACCGTCATAAGGCCCTTTTGACACAGCTCTATTATTCTATTATGAGGGTACATAGTGGTGGTTGGGGTGTGTGGGGGTGCGGGGCAGCATCTTGTGATGTTGCAGAGTGGGGCCGTGTGGTTGGACGCCGTTGTGGCATCGTGGGCGGGGGCGCGACCTACGTGGGCTGGGGCGCGACCTACGTGGGCCGGGGCGCGACCTACGTGGGCCGTACTTCGAGGTGCCCTCTGCGGTTCTGAAAAGGCGGCTGGAGCTCTGTGATTGGTTCTGAGAAGTATGGCGGCTGAAGCTCTGTGATTGGTTCTGAAAAGTATGGCGGCTGGAGCTCTGTGATTGGTCCTGAAAAGTATGGCGTCAGGTATCAAAAATTTGAGCTATTTTGACTATCGAAAAACCCAAAATGTTTTATAACCTCAAAATTTTGATCCACTGTAAAAAATTGATCAAATTTCCAAGAATAATAGTCAAAATCACTCTACTATTATTCCAATTATTCCATTCTGCATAAGAATGTAATATTTTATTCAAATGCATAAATATGTGTGAGCGGTCAGATAATAATTCTGCGGTTTGAACTGATTACGAATGTTTCAAAGCATATGAATCGTATTCAGCCTTTCAGTGAATGAACACAGATCATGTACATACTTAGAGGTTAAACGACTTACCTGTAAGGAAGTTCAATCCTCAATTATACGGGATGGTCCCGTCCGAAGAGATCACAAAGGTAGTTTATGTTCCGAACTCGATCTTGGCGTAGTGTTTATCTAAAAGAAATGACCAGGTTCTCTCCTTATCTCCCCAGTTCGTCGCTCTGTGCTATTCATTATGTTTCTATCCAGATCGCGGCCTTTGGGGAATTGAGTGGAGGGTGGGTGTGATCTCTTCGGACGGGACCATCTCGTATAATTGAGGATTGAACTTCCTTACAGGTAAGTCGATTAACCTCTGATTATACTGCGATGGTCCCGTCCTCGAGATCACAAAGGTAGATGTTTAAAGCCGCTGCCGCGATATGTGCTGATTGAGGTGTTTTTCCAGAGTTATCACCCCAAAAAAATTAAGTTTTCGATAATTTTTTCCCCTTTATTTCAATTCAATAAATAATTATTAGTATAATTTCCATTATGAAATAATATTGTATAAATATAAACATTTGGGTAAATGTATGCACACACATGTATTCGTATATATAAATATATACCTTTTTTATTATTATTATTATCATTATAGGAATATACAATACACTACCCTCATATACATTAAAACTAATTCGCTAGTCAATTTATGCATGCAAAATTATTTATACATTGCTCCCCGAACTATTCTCACCCATGAGATATTTTGCGAATAATGAGTTCTCTAACACTGGTCTGTTATAGAATTTATTGAGAACATTCGATTTTTCACTCCATCCCGCAGTGCGTCTGATATTGTCTATGTTTAGACCTTGTTTAAAAACAGCAGAAGTCGAGGCATGTCGAGTACTATGCGATTGAAAGATGTTAGTGTCTACACCGCTTGCTGAAAGACCTTTTTTGATCCAATTTGCAACTGTTTGTGTTGATGCGGGATGGTGTGGTTTCTTAATTGTTAAGAGTAATTGGTCGTATCCGTTCCGAATATCTGCAGTGATATTAATATAATGATTCATCACTGTTGCTACGCATAAGTTTGGTTTCTTATGAAAAAATGGAAATACTATATTTGGTTGACATTTCGTGGGATGAGATGTTTTAATTATGTCCGTGATGTTGATCTCTATTCTGTTTTCAAAAGTTTTGATATTACTCAGTTTTATTTTTGTGAGTGTTTGAACTCGTTGACTCGAAATGAGGGCTAATAGAACAACAAGCTTCAAGGTCAGTTTTTCCAAGCTCAATGATTCAAGAGGAGCCTGTAACTCTAGATATGCTAGAACAGGATTGGGGTCCCATGTTTCATTGTATCTTGGGAAAACAGGCCTCAATCACAAAACTCCTTTCATGAATCTTGTTATCGAGGGATGATCGGTGATTTGTAGTAAGGTATTCATTGCAGATCTGTGTTGATTGAGAGTATTATAATTTCCTCCCTTTGATAGTTCCTCGCTTAGGAATTCAATAACTTTATTTGGGTTCGCGATGAAAACTTCATCATTATTACAAAACGCCCACCATTTTTTATATGTGGTGTTGTATTGCTTCATTGTGCTGTCGGCTAGTGAAGAAATGAGAACATCGATGGCCGCTTAGGGAACCCCTCGTTGTTCATATGCTAGCCGGATAATACCGCGGCACCCAGGGTGAGGTGCCTCCAACTGGGGTGTGGTTCTCTGCAAGGAGATGATAGCAAAGTTTCATCTGGTTGATATACAATTTGTTTTGATATCTTATATTTTTCGATAATAGGGAACCAAGGTTGGGTATACAACGATTCCTTGGCCTTTGTCAGTTTTTATTTTATTTATCACTCTAGGAAGAAGGGAAAATGGTGGAAAGGCGTAAAAAAATGATTCTGACCAGTCTAGCGTGAATGCATCTACCGCCATGCACTCCGGATCGGGGTGCCACGAACAGAACTCTGAACATTTTTTGTTCTGGTATGACGCAAACGAATCTATTTGAGGAATGCCAAATGAGTCTATAATTTTTTTGAAAGCAGCTTCATGTAAGGAATATTCCGTATCTATATTTTTCTCACGTGATGCTGTGTCCGCTAGTGTGTTATCTTTGGTGTTTATGTAAGGGGCAAATATCATAATTTTTTGACCCTCGCACCATCCCCAATTTTTTTTTGTAATATTATTCAACTCAGGAAACTTAATATCACCCATTCTATTGATGTATGATATGGCTGTAACGTTATCAATTCTCAATAATATATTGCAGTTTCTATGATATTTCCCAAATGATTTCAACCCCATGAATGCTGCCAACAATTCAAGATGATTGATATGCCTTTTTTTCTCTATGGGGCTCCAAAATCCCCTTGCAATAAGTCCCTCACAAGTTGCTTCCCAACCTGAGCAACTGGCATCGGTGTGGATTGTTATTTCATATGATTTTTCGTTTAATTTTATTTTACTTTGTATGATATTTTTTTCCCACCATGAAAAATCTTCCTGTAAATGACTTGGTATTGCCATCATTCCATCATAATTTTCCTGATGTGAGTTTAAAGCTGTATATTTCTGTCTTTCAAAACTTTTCATATGTGCCCAACCATATGAAACCGCTGGACAAACTGATACTAAGGTTCCTACAAATTTTGCGAATTCTCGTATTTTAATTTTGGATTTGGTCCTCAACTTGTTCATGAGTGCGATAATGTTTTCGACTTTTTCTGAGGGAAGCGACATTGTCATATCGTTGCTATTGTAATTAAATCCGAGATATTTAATGTTTTGGGTAGGTGTTATATTACTTTTTTCGTAATTTATTAAGAAACCCAAAGATGTCAAAAGTTGGATAGTATAACCAATGTTATATTTGCATTCGCTTGCATTGTCTCCAAATATCAGAATATCATCTAAGTATATGACTGATAGTATTCCTCGTGTTCTCATTTGTTTTACAATAGGTTTGAAAATTTTAGTAAAAACAAATGGAGTAGAAAGTCCAAACGGTATACAAGTAAATTCAAAAAGTTCTCTGTTGTACTGAAATTTGAGGTATTTTCTATAACTTTCATCTACTGGGAGAAGAAAATAAGCGTCTTCGAGATCAATGCTGCCCATAAAACGATCTCGGTACAACAGATTTTTGACTGTGCGAAAATCTTTCAATTTGAAATGTGGGGAGCTCAAGTAGGAATTGAGTCTCTTCAAATTCAAAATGAATCTCTGTTTACCATTTGGTTTTTGTCGTAAGAAGTATGGTGAAATGAATTCGTTTTTACAGTGTTTGCTTTTTTGTATGGCTCCAGTCGCCAGAAGATTATTTATACAACTTTGAAATTCTGGTGATGAACCCGCTCGTGGAACTTTGGTTTGCAAAGGTTCTTGGATGAACGGCATTTTGTAACATTTCACCCAGCTGAGGATTGTTGTATCCTCCGTTAGAAGAGTCCAATTTTGTACAAAATTTTTGATTCTACCTGCATAATTTACCTCTAGAACCGATTCTTGTTCCTGTAATTCTACTGGGGTCCCCGTCTGGTTTTCTTGTGTTCCCTTGTCGGCTGCTTCAGCTGTTTGTAGTAAGCATCTCCTCCCCTCCTCTCTTCCGTCTTTATCCTTTCCTTGTAGTTTGGGCGCTGCAAGTTTAAAGTACGGCTGGTTGAAGGTTGGGGCTGTTTGTTCAGCGATAATTCTTGTGCTGTGACCTCCACAGTTTTCGCAAGTTTGCATTTTTCTGCGAAATTTGAGCCCAACAGGTATGTATCAGTCGTTTGTAGTGCTAAAATTTTTCTTGTCGACTCATTGAAATATTTATTAAGGTGATATTTCCCGTGTGTTGACAAGGAGTGGAATATGTCCGTAAGTTGCTTTCCGGAGTCTACCAGGGCTTGAGTTACTGATGGGTCAGAGTTATCCTGTGCCAAAAGTTTGGTAAGGGCCGTCCCTTCAGCAGTGATACCCTTCCCTATGAGTTCCTGGAGATTTTCTTGGAATTTATCTCTTTTCAAATCGACAGGTGTCAACAGTGCTTGGACCTCTGGGTTGAGAATGGGTGCCTTCAAAGTTTTGCAGTTTTTTGGCAAAATCCACTGTTCCAATAATTTTTTCCGGTCCTCTTCATCTAAACCCACGGACAAATAGGACTGCCAGCGAACAGCCACTTCGTCAGCTATTCTGCCCCTTCGACAATTCCGCTGTGAGGTCTTGACCCCAGCAGTGCTTCAAGATGATCCTCTGGGGTATCTTGTTGTGGGGGCTCATCCAAGGGAGCAGGTATCCTTGGAATGTCAACTTGGGTGTGTACCGGCGCCACTGATTCGTGCGATTCTGATGAATCTAAAGTGCTGTCAGAGTTATCGGAATCACCTGTTGAGACAAAAATGAAAATAGATGTCTTTATTCCACAAGAAAATTTCATATAACAAATTGTCCTGTTTCGTAACGATTGTGTATCCCCGAACAGATATTACTCATGTTCTTGGAGCCAATCGACTAATACGTAATCCACAATATATATTTTACTGTATAATTGTGGACTGAAGAAAGGGTTTTCTTGGAAAGTAAATATGATGTCACTCCAAATTACTTTCCTGTACTAAGAGCAACGACAGATATTACTCATGTTGTCGCTCTTTTTCTCCCCAACAGCCTAAATATACTTTTTGCTGCCATGTGGAATTGTTCTGGTGCCTGTTATCATGTTTTTGTTGTTTATTTGTTGTACTTACTTGATGTGAAGTTATCCAACATCGCTTCTAACTTCCGCATTTTCCGTTTGATTGTGTGTTTGAATTGGTCTAGATTTCGTTTCCGACGATTTCCCATTTTAAAAAAGAACTTCACTATCACTACCAAAAAACACTACCGCTAGTCCGAGCGTATAAAACATAATGAATAGCACAGAGCTACGTACTGGGGAGATAAGGAAAGAACCTGGTCATTTCTTTTAGATAAACACTACGCCAAGATCGAGTTCAGAACATAAACTACCTTTGTGATCTCGAGGACGGGACCATCGCAGTATAATTTTATAATAGAATTACAGTGCGTGAAAGATATGAAGAATTAAAACAATTATGAATATATATTGAACACTAAGTATAACTAGAAGAAACATGAAATATTTGTGACTGCTGTTGGTTGTGTTCATCAATGTTGTTTTGGGTGGGAATGTTGGGAGTGGTTGTAGGTGTAGACTGTTGTTGTCCAACAAGCTGTAAGAAAATACAAATATTTAGAATATATAGAGAGTGTACAGGATATTCGGGGAGGGGTTTTTGAACTCTGAGCATGTTAATTGATTCGAGAAGGGGTATTTGAACTGTATGTTAATTGAAGTTTAGCAATTGAAAACACTAACAGGTGATATAAACATTGACTCATCACATTGCCAATTTGATAGATCATGCATACCACTATGCCGTTTTAAACTCCATTCACTAAGACAGTAGAATTTACAGCAATTTACACACCGTTTAGTATCGTTTGGAGTAACAAGCGGATGAGGTGTTGGTAGCATCATATTAACTCTTGATGAAAAGAAAATAATTATTCAATTGAATGGAACCAATTGCGAAACTCACATTGAATTATTGAACAGCAACCTAGAGTCATATCTAGTGCAAAATATAAAGTTGATATCTAACAAATAAATGAAGGCATATTACTTACGAAAGGTTGAGATTGAGTGGTGCAGGACGATTTTTTTGGGATCTGACTATTTCCTCACATATTTCAGGAGGCACTGTGATATCCTCAGGTAGATCACTAATATCCAAACCACTATAAAAAATATTTATGAATATTTGCACTTAATTGATACCTCATACACACACTTCTCATTCAAGTAGGTCCATAGGTGTTGCGGTGGAGTATATCTATTAATTTTTTGGAAAATATACTCCCAAAATTTGGCTCTGTTCTCGTCAGCAGTACTCATGATGTTTGATGAAAATAGCGAGTGAAATGAAAGACTGAGTCTCCATACTTTCGCGTAACGTTTAATAAAGAAAAATGAGGGGGAGGGTATGAATGCATTTCATTGGATGTTAGGGAATTTAAGCTGGGAGGGCGTTGCAATACAACAACACCATATATGGTGATAGAAAATATGGTTTTGATAAAAATTATGATCTAATGGGGAATTTTTATTGAATCAAAGGGAATTTTGGGTTTTGTGATAAGTGTTCTGAGCGGAAATGCTTCCTGAGATAGTGCTATCTGTCTGAGATAATGGCTTTCCTGCTCGGATGTTGTTACCTGTGATAACTCAGTGTGGTTGGAAAGTTGAGTGTTCTGAGCGGAAATGTTTCCTGAGATAGTATAATCTGCCTGAGATGATGGTTTTCCTGTTCGTGTATTATTTCCCGTGATAATTCAATTTGGTTGGATATTGGTTTTGTGATTATTTTGATATCTGCGGAAATGAGGAATTTTCAGAACCGCTGTGACGTCTGGAAGTGTGGGGATTGCGCGAAAAATGTAGATAGTGCTACCATATAAATACGCCAGTCTGATGTGAGTCTTCAAAGCGTTCACAGAACCTGAACTGTCAAGCGATTGTGTGTCTTCACAGCTGTTAAGTGATTGTGTGCAAGCACGATATACGTAAGTAAATTTTTGAATCTTGATGTCTTTCAATAATCTCAATGTACATTTTTCGGTAGTGAAGAGTTCTAGTTGATATTTTCTGATAATGGGTAATACTGTTTCACCATTTTTCGATTGTGAAGTGTCTCAATGTACATTTTTCGGTAGTGAAGAGTTCTAGTTGATATTTTTTGATAATGGGTAAAACTGTTTTTCCATTTTTCGATTGTTAAGTGTCTCAATGTACATTTTTCGGTAGTAAAGAGTTCTAGTTGATATTTTTTGATGGTGAAGTGTCTCAATGTACATTTTTCGGAAGTGAAGAGTTCTAGTTAATATTTTTCGATAATGGGTAATACTATTTTACCATTTTTTGATTGTAAAGTGTCTCAATGTACATTTTTTGGTAGTGAAGAGTTCTAGTTAATATTTTTTGATAATGGGTAATACTGTTTTACCATTTTTCGATTGTTAAGTGTCTCAATGTACATTTTTCGGTAGTAAAGAGTTCTAGTTAATATTTTTTGATGGTGAAGTGTCTCAATGTACATTTTTCGGAAGTGAAGAATTCTAGTTAATATTTTTCGATAATGGGTAATACTATTTTACCATTTTTTGATTGTAAAGTGTCTCAATGTACATTGTTTGGTAGTGAAGAGTTCTAGTTAATATTTTTTGATAATGGGTAATACTGTTTTACCATTTTTCGATTGTGAAGTGTCTCAATGTACATTTTTCGGTAGTGAAGAGTTCTAGTTAATATTTTTTGATGGTGAAGTGTCTCAATGTACATTTTCCGAAAGTGAAGAGTTCTAGTTAATATTTTTTATAATGGGTAATACTGTTTTACTATTTTTCGATTGTGAAGTGTCTCAATGTACATTTTTCGGTAGTGAAGAGTTCTAGTTAATATTTTTTGATAATGGGTAATACTGTTTAGTCTAATTAATATTTTTCGATGATGAGTAATACTGTTGTGCCATTTTTTGGTAGTGAAGAGCCCCAGCTAATATTTTTCGATAATGAGTAATACTGTTTTACCATTTTCGATTGTGAAGTGTTTCAATGTACAATTTTCGGTAGAAAAGAGTCCTAGTTAACATTTTTCGTGGATTGTTTGGTATCTTTGTCTGAAATTGTTCAATTGTTACAGAAATGGATCTCGCTTATGTTAACGAAACTGCTGTGAAAGGAAGAAAGGAGTTGGTAAAGGTATCCGATTTGACAGTAAACCAACCATATAAAATTCCGAATATCAGAATAACGAAGACAAAATACGGTGAGGCAGCTCTGGTAGAATTGGAGAACTCCTGCGTATTCCCACCCAACCGCAGCACCGACCGCATCAAGAAGACCCTTCATCAATTCGTAGCTGAGAAATACGGACGGATTGTGAAGTGTCTCAATGTACATTTTGCGGTAGTGAAGAGTTCTAGTTAATATTTTTTGATAATGGGTAATACTGTTTTACCATTTTTTGATTGTAAAGTGTCTCAATGTACATTTTTCGGTAGTGAAGAGTTCTAGTTGATATTTTTTGATGGTGAAGTGTCTCAATGTACATTTTTCGGAAGTGAAGAGTTCTAGTTAATATTTTTCAATAATGGGTAATACTATTTTACCATTTTTCGATTGTAAAGTGTCTCAATGTACATTTTTCGGTAGTGAAGAGTTCTAGTTAATATTTTTTGATAATGGGTAATACTGTTTTACCATTTTTCGATTGTAAAGTGTAAAGTAAAGACCTCTTCACTACTGAAAAATGCTAAAACAGAATTGCTCATTATCGAAAAATATTAGCTGGGGCTCTTCACTACCAAAAAGAAGTTTTTGGGGTACTTCACAATTGAAAAATGGTAAAACAGTATAACCCATTATCAAAAAATATTAACTAGAACTCTTCACTACCGAAAAATGTACATTGAGACACTTAACAATCGAAAAATGGTAAAACAGTATTACCCATTATCAAAAAATATTAACCAACTCTTCACTACCGAAAAATGTACATTGAGACACTTTACAATCGAAAAATGGTAAAACAGTATTACCCATTATCAAAAAATATTAACTAGAACTCTTCACTACCGAAAAATGTACATTGAGACACTTCACAATCGAAAAAATGGTAAAACAGTATTACACATTATCAAAAAATATTAACTAGAACTCTTCACTACCGAAAAATGTACATTGGGACACTTCACAATCGAAAAACGGTAAAACAGTATTACCCATTATCAAAAAATATTGACTAGAACTCTTCACTACCAAAAAATGTACATTGAGACACTTCACAATCGAAAAATGGTAAAACAGTATAACCCATTATCAAAAAATATTAACTAGAACTCTTCACTACCGAAAAATGTACATTGAGACACTTAACAATCGAAAAATGGTAAAACAGTATTACCCATTATCAAAAAATATTAACCAACTCTTCACTACCGAAAAATGTACATTGAGACACTTTACAATCGAAAAATGGTAAAACAGTATTACCCATTATCAAAAAATATTAACTAGAACTCTTCACTACCGAAAAATGTACATTGAGACACTTCACAATCGAAAAAATGGTAAAACAGTATTACACATTATCAAAAAATATTAACTAGAACTCTTCACTACCGAAAAATGTACATTGGGACACTTCACAATCGAAAAACGGTAAAACAGTATTACCCATTATCAAAAAATATTGACTAGAACTCTTCACTACCAAAAAATGTACATTGAGACACTTCACAATCGAAAAATGGTAAAACAGTATTACCCATTATCAAAAAATATTAACTAGAACTCTTCACTACCGAAAAATGTACATTGAGACACTTTACAATTGAAAGATGGTAAAATAGTATTACCCGTTATCAAAAAATATTAACTGGAACTCTTCACTACCGAAAAATGTACATTGAGACACTTTACAATCGAAAAATGGTGAAACAGTATTACCCATTATCAAAAAATATTAACTAGAACTCTTCACTACCGAAAAATGTACATTGAGACACTTCACAATCGAAAAATGGTAAAACTGTATTAGCCATTATCAAAAAATATTAACTAGAACTCTTCACTACCGGAAAATGTACATTGAGACACTTTACAATTGAAAGATGGTAAAATAGTATTACCCATTATCGAAAAATATTAACTAGAACTCTTCACTACCGAAAAATGTACATTGAGACACTTCACAATCGAAAAATGGTAAAACAGTATTACCCATCATCAAAAAATATCAACTAGAACTCTTCACTACCGAAAAATGTACATTGAGACACTTTACAATTGAAAGATGGTAAAATAGTATTACCCATTATCGAAAACTATCAACTAGAACTCTTCACTTCCGAAAAATGTACATGGAGACACTTTACAATCGAAAAATGGTAAAACAGTATTACGCATCATCAAAAAATATTAACTAGAACTCTTCACTACCGAAAAATGTACATTGAGACACTTCACAATCGAAAAATGGTAAAACAGTATTACCCATTATCAAAAAATATTAACTAGAACTCTTCACTACCGAAAAATGTACATTGAGACACTTCACAATCGAAAAATGGTAAAACAGTATTACCCATTATAAAAAATATTAACTAGAACTCTTCACTTCCGGAAAATGTACATTGAGACACTTCACCATCAAAAAATATTAACTAGAACTCTTCACTACCGAAAAATGTACATTGAGACACTTCACAATCGAAAAA